>RCWM02000707.1:455000-469836 GCA_003667255.2 Euschistus heros
CAGTATTTACTGCTCATCGTTACAGACTACTTCAACATTTACTAGACAAACGATCAAAGCTCCCGACTCATTACAAAAGACTTATTTACATGACTGTTATTAGACCTATTTGGACGTAAGGAGTTGAGCTTTAAGGCTCCTCTAAACCATCCAATTCATCCCGTATCCAATCCTTACAATCCAAAATCCTTCGAAAAATCCTAAATGCCCCTTACTTTGTCACCAATAAGCTTATCCATAATGACCTTAATGTCCCATATGTTGCTGAGTTAACCCAAACCAGATACCTATCCTTTCTTAGTAAGCTCCATAACCACTCAAATCCATTAGTTTCTCAACTTGCTTCGCACTCCATTCCCGATAATCCTCCGAGGCGTCTGAAAAGAAGATGGCCTAAAGATCTTCTAGTGTAGTAGATCTTCTAATTTTATTGAAGTGATACTGATGAGTAGTTCTTCACAAGTTATTTACATGTCATTGTAATCGTTATCAGCTCATTTACTTGATGAAAATATTTGTATAGTTGTAAGGCGAAACATCCCTAGAAATTCCTAAATCCCATCCAACTCAAGAAATCATCCAATAGGGGCTATGGAAAAAAAAAAAAAAAAAAAAAAAAAAAAAAAAAAAAAAAAAAAAAAAAATATATATATATATATATATATATATATATATATATATATATATATATATTTATATACACACACATACAGTATTTATCTTTTAACTGTATGTAATTTTATTATTTTATAGTATACTATAAATTATTGTTATATTTCATTACATTTTATTTTTCTTTGTCAAGGAGTAAGTAATGAATGTTTTAATAGTTCACACCTTTGTTTAAGGTTGGAAAAAAAAAAAAAAAAAAAAAAATATATATATATATATATATATATATATATATATATATATGCAGAAATAAACTCGTTAAATAAAAAAAACAAGATATATTCCCTACACAAATTATCGAGAATCGAGTATTGATTTTTTAGTACCGTTATCGAGAATTGAAATGTTTATGTCTGATTTTAATTTCTATAATTGTGATTTCAGAATACAGGCAATTTTTAGTAGAAAATTTGTAATAATTTTTATGGTAGTTTAACATTTTTTTGTAAATATCAACACTTTCTATTGTCGTTTAGCTGTTACAAAAAACAAATGGTCAAGATCAAAAGTCATATTTTCATGACAAATTTTAAATTTTAATAGTGCGGTAATGACAATATCAGCTAGGTAATGATAATCACTTGAATATAATTGTTGAAACAGTATATTGGAGGTGATTAAAAAAGTATATTGTAGAAGGAGCCATTGGCGGTATTGTTATTGAGAGCCTAGGGGAACAAATAGAAAAAAATAACTTTTCAGGCAATATTTCTTATTCAGTGCTAATCGAAAATAAACTACTGAATGAAGAATTAAACTTAAACACATTTAGTTCAGGAGAAAACCTATGAATCTCAGGTAGCAATTCCTCAGAAATGTTCATTATCGCACAGTTGATAATGACGGTAATGACCGCGCTGATAATTCGGACATTTTATTCAAACCTAACCACTAGATGACCAAAATAAAAATTATTTTTTCTGGCAACTGTTGTACAACAAATGATATCCTTAATTAAATTAAATCCAATAAACTAATTTGAAAAATTACTATGATAATATAAAGCGTGGTAATGACGACAAAAAAGGAATGTGACTTATTTAACAAAGAAAAACGTGGGCGAAATCTCATTAACTCGCTGCCTGACCGTTGGCGGCTGGTCTTCAGCTACCGGAGTACTACCACTACTGGAAAATATTTCCCCACCGCGGCCCTATTTTCGCGGCTGTTTTTCAACAAATTTGTTTTTTGCTTAGTAATGACATCATAATTATGGAATTAAGTTTGGAGCTATGTAAACTCATATTATATTATTACCCGAAGTGCAAAACTAAAACATTTATGACTGCTGAGATTTCCTTTATATTTGGAAATGAATTCCACAACCATTTACCTTACGTAACGAAAGAAATGAATAAATGGATACAAGAAAACTAAGAGTGGGACACGCAGTGATAATGACATCTGAGTAGGTTAACCAATCATAAAATCAATTTAGTAATTTATACTTTTAATATTTTATTATGGAGAAATATTTCTTCTCTGTTATAGCAGTGGGCTAAAATTAAAGAAGGATTTGATCGAATGAGTAAAAAATGTATTGGACAAAAAATTGCCCATAATCTGAGAATCACCCAATAAAAAATAAATACGAACTTAACATACTTATTTTGAATGGGTATGATTCCTTTACTTTCGGAATGATTGTACTTAATGAAGCCGGACATTACCTTCTAAACGCCTACATCAGCACACAATCACCATAAACTCGTTATGTAACCTCACTCATACGGTTACTCGACGATTCAACAACATTCACTTCTTGCGATCCCTGTCTTCGGTTCAAGTGAAGGTTTTTTTTCTTTTACAGCTTTAATTACAGCTAAGAATAAATTAATTATTTGCCACTCCTATGTTATTTAATAATAATAATAACCACTTCATTTGTTAAAGTGACCGCACATCTTAGTAAAGTTTGCATTGTGAACAAAATAAAATATTACTCCTACTATATACAAACTACACATTATTAGATCCTGGTATAGTTTGCTGCATAGTTTTTTTTTACATAATTAAAAATTAATAATTAGTATACTTATATACATATACATACATATATATATATATATATATATATATATATATATATATATATAAATGAACAAAGATTAAATAAATAGTAATACTGATATATCATATCCATAAAGCAAATAATACTTAAATAATAACATCAGAGCAAGTAACTAGTTAATTAGTAATTTCGGGAACAGTGTATATCTTAGCAACTGATAATAAAAATAAGTAAATATAATTTTCTTTTTCAATACTGCCTATATTGAGAATGTTCTCTATATTTACATAAGGAGGTGAATCAGTTATATATTGCTGCAGGTATCTCTTCCTATATACAGTGGATGACGGGCACAGGAGAAGAAGATGACGTAGGCTATTTATTAGATATATGTTGCTTACAGGCACTGCAGGTATTAAAAGTTAGATACTCTTCTGGAGAAAAATCCAGACGGCTGATAGTTCTGTAGACGGGGTTAGTATTTGAATTTAGAGCTCTATTAATGTCCAGAGACAGGAAATTATTTTCTTTTTTTCCTATGATATTCTTATTGTGGTATTGCAGTTCCGATCTGTAGATATCGTTAAGTTCATTGAGACTGTTAGTTGATGTGGCTATATGATGAACTTGTAAGACCCAGTTAAAATCGATGTCAACTTCTTGCATTCTTCTTAGTCTATTGAAGCACATTCGTGGATACCTGTTCTCTGGCACCGTTGAGAGTCTTGTCCAAAAGTTAATTACTTTTTTCATGACCATCATTTTCAGAGGGCGTCGACCAGGCTCAAGTCTAACTATATAATTCGGAACACTTTTTGGCCAGAGGTAAAGATTTTTAAGAAATTTTAACTGGATGACTTCGAGTGCTTCTAAATACCTGATCCATATCTCAGCAGCGTACAGCAATGTAGTCGAAACCATTGAATCGAACAGTGTCATTTTAGTTTTCCAGGAATCACTCTTCCCTTTTCTAAGAATTTCTGAAACCCTGCCACTCGCCGCGGATGCCCTTTGAATAAAATGTTTTGTTGCTTTATGGAATTTTCCAGAGGATGAGAATGGTACCCATAAATAAGTATAGTTCTTGGTATATTCCAGTCGAGAGTTCTGCCAATAGAGAGGTTTCAGAGTTTTGATTTTGGGAGACTTATGGATTTTTCTGGATTTAGTGTTAGGTCGTTGATTCCGCAGTATTCTTCAAGTATCCTCAATTTCTTTTGTGCGCCTTGCTATGTGGTGTCAAGAAGAACAATGTCATCTGCAAGTAACAGCATTATTACTTCATGGTTTTGGTCTATGGAGATACCTTTAGCCTCTTTGTCTTTGAAGTAAGCGACAATATCAGAAATAAATAATATGATGAGCGCAGGACTCAGACATTCTCCCTGTAATAAACCAGATGTAACTTTTATTTCTTCAGATAAGGCCATTCCTATTTTAATTTGCATTGCCGCTTCATTGTAAATCGCTTTCAACCTATGTTTAATGACTAGTTCTAAGTGTTGAAAAGATTCATTTTCAGTTCTAAATACATACGAATATTCAAATTATATGAAAGGGCACAGGAAAAATCAATTTCTACCTGTCTGGGAAAAATCAATAGATTGATTAAGCGACCAGATCTCGAAAACGGTGCGTCGCACAGTTTCTTCGTCAATGGACAAAAATCAAAAATAGAAGTATTTTTTTATCGAGCTGTTTACCTTTTGATAGTCTTAAATATAGCTTAGACAACTGTTAAGTATGATTATCTCATTGTTTACATATTCGTTTAAGTCAATACAATTGAAAAACTTCAGGAGTATTTTCGTTTTGCGATTTATATCGTATTAGCCGCAAATTGTATTTTGTTCCCTTCACATCTTATTGGATAAAAACTAACTATTGTTAACGATGCAATATACAGTTCAAGGTATCTATTTTAAAATATACTACTTTAATCGGTAAGCTGAGCACTTATTATATTCATAGCATGCGTGTAAAGTTTCGTTCCCCAGTTTGAAAATTATACAAACTTTGAAGAGGCTTTTAAAAAAATCCCCAAATATCCTTTTGTAGTTTTTGCATATTATTGTTGTTTGGTTTATAGGCTTTTATTTGCAATAAACTTTAACTGCGCCTGCCTGCGCCGGGTCTGTTTTATTATTTTTTTTTGTTGAGAAAGCAAAAATTAGGCCAATGGCCAGTTTGCTGAAATATGTTTTTTCCCACAAAAATCAGATCAAATTACTGTAGTCAGTTATAAACTACATTCGTTTAAGGACGTGGAAGAGTCTAACCACCAATTGGAAATAGAAATATCTACAATTAGTCAGTTATTTTGCTTCAAATTCAATTAAACATTGAATGAGGTCGACAGGAGTCGTAATATATTTTGTCAAGGATATGCCTCTTGACTTTAGCAGGAACTTCAATTGCCAACAATTCCCGAAATCAGTGCAGTCAAACCAGGACCAAGGCGAACACGTGAAAGAATGGAAACCCTTTTCGAAGAATCTTCCAAGAAAACCTGAAAAAAAAAAAGATGAGTAACTCTTCTTGTTCTTAACACTCCATCTGTTGAATTACGTTTTGCTGCAGAGATGACAATCTTTGGTTGAAGAACGAAATCGACAAGTCCTTTTCAAGCTCATGCTTTATGCATCGATTTATGTATTTCCGATAGAAAATACGTTATGGTTTGCATAAGGACTGCTTTCCTAGCTTCTATTCATTAAATTTGACCAAAAATTTGTAAAAACGTTCTAATAATATTATCGCTGGTAAAGTTTGCACTTGGATAAATTTACAAGAACTCTTGCGAATAACAGTAAAGAGAGTATTAAAAATTACAAGTTTGGAGAAGGGTAATGAGTTCAACTTTAATGTAAATAGGGATTCGATAACAGTTTCGGTCATAACCATTATAAACAAATGCTTAAAAATGCATCAAGCACTGAAGAATATATTTTTTAAATAGCTATGGTTGCTCTGAAATTGATAGAATTGAGAAATGGAAATGTTGCTTGAGGGTAAATTTGCGTTCATTCTCGACCATATATTGCAAACCCATAAAATTAATTTTCAAAAAAATAACTGAAGATCAAATGCGTGACGAGAAAAAGGCAATAAAACATAAAATTCGCCACTTCGAAACCTTTGAAATTAAATTTGAAAGCGATCAAATTTACACAATGTTCGATGGTAGTGTTAATAAAACCAACATTTTATCTGAAACAAACCTCATGTATATGTGTTTGCGGGGCTACCTACCTCAAAGGAGATGAACATTGAAAACCGTTCATCTGATGATGAGCAATTTCGCCTCTAATCTGAGCCATAATATAAGTTAGTATGGGCTGATCTGGGTAGGTGCCTACTGTTGAAATAAAAAAAAAAAATAAGCATTTTACTTTAAATTAAAAAAATTTACTACTTATCTTTTTCATTAAATCAAACACATCTTAATGTAGCTCGGAACGCAACATTTACGCTAGTATTAGAAACTTGCACTAAGAATTTCATTTTGGTACCATAGGAAAATTTTTTTTTTTTTTTTTTTTTTTACAATTATCTTGTCATAACTTTTTATAGGTGGATTTCCGGACCCATGTTTACAAGAAATGTTTTTGTTCAGCGTGTAATTTTCTATAAGATTTTGAGGGTTTGCGAATTTTGTCCACCTTCACTCTATGTTCGAAGCACTGTGCGTCGTATACAAAACATGACTATTTACTAAATTAATGCTTATCAAATACTCTACAACTTTTATTATATACACATTTTTCATATTCTGTATCTTTATATAAGCTTAGCAACTGTGAAGGATATCAGCATGTTTGTTTTTCCAAGAAAAGTTAAAATGTATCTAACTTTTAAGAGGTTGAATATAAATTGGCATATTTATGTGTACTTTGAAGAAAATCTAATTTTCTACAATATTATCTATGAAGACTTTTGTCGTAGGATGAATGTTTTAGAAGATATGTAGGGAACTTTAACAGAAAACGTGAGGTGAATTTTTTTTTTTTTTTTTTTTTTTTTTTTCCCGAAAGTGTTTACCTTTTCCAAGCCTATACTTCAGAATAGGTACAGAATATGAAAAATGTGTATATAGTAATAGTTGTAGGGAATTTGATTTACATTGATTTAGTAAATAGTCATGTTATGCATAAGACGCAAATATGCTACAGATCAAAATTAAAGCTAATTAAATTTTCTATAAAATCGTTTTATATACATTTTTAACTTTCAACGGTTTAAGAATGGTGTCTAAAATGGAAAATCAAAAAATAAATCCAAAAAAATTTCACCAAATAACCTTTACCCTTCGTTTTAAACCCACGACTTCCTGTCCTACAGTATCCTTTAATGATATTCCACTAATCCCTGTTGAACAGATCGTCTAACTTGGAATCCACATACAAGACTAAAACGACAAGAAGCTGCCCTTCGG
Organism: Euschistus heros; assembly: GCA_003667255.2. Lineage (NCBI taxonomy): Eukaryota > Metazoa > Arthropoda > Insecta > Hemiptera > Pentatomidae > Euschistus > Euschistus heros. The sequence goes on from RCWM02000707.1 coordinate 462,119, forward strand.
TACAGACTACTTCAACATTTACTAGACAAACGTTCAAAGCTCCCAATTAATTATAAAAGTTAATTATAAAAGACTAATATACATGACTGTGATTAGACCTGTCTGGACGTACGGAGTTGAGCTTTGGGGCTCCACTAAACCATCCAATTCATCTCGTATCCAATCCTTCGAAAAATCCTCAATGCACCCTTACTTTGATCAATAAACTTACCCATAAAGATCTTAATGTTCCATTTGTTGCAGATTTAGCCCAAACTAGATATCAATCCTTTCATAGTAAGCTCCATAACCACTCATATCTCCAAATTTCTCAACTTGCTTCCAACACCATTCCCGATAATCCTCCAAGGCGTCTGAAAAGAAGATGGCCGAAAGACTTTCTAGTGTAGAATTTTTATTAAAGTGCTATTGATGAGTATTTCTTTTCAAGTTTTAACATGTTATTATTATCGTTGTCAATACATTTACTTGATGTATATATTTTATACAGTTGTAAATTTCAATAAATTGTTATTAAAAAAAAAAAAAAAAACTTTCAACTGTTTTCGAGATATTCGTTATTAAAAATCTCAAAATCGATTTTTGAATTACTCGGAAGATTTGAATGTTTATCTGGTAAATTTTGAAGAAGTTGAAAACGACAGCAGCAGGTTTTTTTTTTCTTGTACGTTGATTCGAAGTACTACGTTTTTCTATATGGTGTTATAATTAGCGGATCTGTTTTATAGGGATAAATGAATATTATGAATGCCCCTATTTAAAGATGTATTAATTGATTAGTTGTTTCATTTGAAGAAAAAATTATATTTGAAAAATTTTAAAGAATATTTTAGCTAACCTCAAGTTTTATTCAGAGGCGCAATAATAGATTTCTTTAAATCGAACTAATCGTCTCTTGTTGACCTCAAAGAAGCTCTGTTGACCTTATGATTGGTTTGCATGGATAGACTATTAATGTCCAATATAAACGTTTTGTTTTATATTGCTTTATGGATAGCTAAAATGTGTGTGGGTGTGTATAAATCCCACATTTAATTCAAAAGTGAAACAATTCAAAAATCTTTTCTATAAAATGTCAAAAAGGTATCGAATTAATTCGATGTGATAAATCTCGATTTCGATTGGGATTAAAAAATAATTCAGATACACTTTTGATATTTAATACAAGACTGTATGATTTTCTATTTTTTTTAAAGCAGATTTTTGAGTTGTATCACTTTTAAAAAAATATATGCGCTATATCCATACTTTTATATAAAAGGAAAAAGCCATTTTAGCGTTTGTTATCACTAACCGCGAAAACTACTGAACCAATCTGTACTAAATTTTAACTACATCATCTTCATAGTTCAAGGAAGGTTTAGCAATAATAAAATTTAAAGATTTTCAATTATATTGTGATAAAAAAGCGATAAATATGCGGTGCGCAGTGAAGTTTGATAATCGACCGATAGGTGGCGAGCACCATTCGAAAAAGGTTACAAAGGTACGGTGTTATATAGATCTATAAATTTATTATAAAATTTACTTATTTTCAATTCAATCGTTGGAAAAAAAAAGAAGCTAAAAATACGTTATATGGAGCAATATGTAGATATCAGTGCAGTTTAATCGACGAATATGTCAGTCCATATAGGATCCTGGAACTGAGTTTTCAATTGTAAAACTATAAAGTCCAAGTACAGCAAATTTTAACTACATCTTTACAGTTCTAGGAAGGATTTTAATGATAAATTTTACTGTAACAGTAATTAAAATGTATAGTCTTGAGTGCCAGAAACGAGGTTTGCCAAACTGCCATATACTTTTCTGGTTAGAAATTAAAATTACTGCAATGCGTGAAAATACCATTGAAGAAATAATGCTAAATTTCATACTCACATACAAGATTTTTATCGATAAACAAATGAAATTCAATTATCAGTTAGAATAATCTAGCTCTTTATTTATGAGAACGGGCGAAGCCGCATGCTAGTTTTATATATAGACTGATGATTTGCCCATGGTAATGAAATAAAGACAGAATAGCGTTTTTCTCAATGCATTTACGATACATAATTATAATAACAATTAAACGATTACATTATTTATAAATACCAGGTATTCACTCACCTTCGACAATAGAAACTACATTTAAAGCCTTTATTTTAAAATTATTTTTATGTTCAGGAGCTTATGTTAATGAAGTAGTACAAGTTAATTTACAGTAATAACAACCCACTATTATCACTCACAGCTGTCTTTGATGATTTCTTATCGGCATCATGGGTAATGGTCGTATTGCGTTCTGGGTAAGAAAAAAAACGCTTGTATATGGCTGATTCTCAAACTAAGGGCTAATTTGTGTCCCCGCCCATTAAAATTAAATGAATTAAACTTCGTTAAAAATATTGTTTGCAAATCGATTTATTTTTGTGAATTAATGATATTAATTGAATTTATTAGGGATGTTAGTGTTTTAGGGTTACATTTCTAGATTATTCTACGTCGATTAACATTGTTGTGGCTTGTCCCTATGCTTGGATTTACAATTATGTAAATAATAATTACTTGATAGGGCGAAACTAACTCAACTAATGGGTAATATTAAACATAATGGTAGAAGAAATTGAAAATGTTTTTTTTCAGGATTATAATGCCCAAGTAACAAGTCCCTGAGTTATTTTATTCTCGTCCCCGTGACTTCTTAGCATTGCTAAAAAAAATATGAAAACGTATTCGGAAGGAATTTTTGAGTTTTTATTTGCAGTGGCAGGTAGATGTTTCTCGTGGACGCACCAGTTCGTATCCACACAACCATTATACGTCGGAATAGCCTAGTATAAATATCACCTCTGATTGTAAGTACATTCATTTTTCAATTGTCATGTCCAATATAAATCAGTTAAACCAAATATTTATTTGTAACGGCTTCATGGGTTCTAATACTAGGCTACGGTCCTCATATATACTCCCGAGAAAATACGAAATAAATGAAAAGTGTTTTGGGTGGCAAGATTTTAACACATTGCCATTGTATCTTTATATTCCATGCAAATGTTAAGATACCACGAGAATGTTAAAAAAATCATTTTAAAATAATTTTAGGAATACTGTGGCCGAAATTAAGAATGATATTGATACTGAAAGTGAGTTTATTTGATATTATTTAAATTATGTGATGAAAAAAAATATTTTAATGTTAAATAGAGACTGATATTTGGTATGAAGCAGGAATGTTTGATGTTTTTTTTTTTTTTTATTTTTTACTGTGGAACCTTAAATTACTGAGATCCCTTTTTCACATTGTAATGTATAAAATCACAGGTAGGGGGTAAATTCATATCGGTATGGGAGCATTCACATTGTCATGGGTTAAAATTATTAACTGAAATTTAAAAAAAAGTAAAGTGATTCATTTGTTGCTGCACCACCTACAATCCTCACAGATAGCCTCGGGAAGTATCAAATGTTTGAAGCAAGATTTATCAACATTTAAATTTAGCATTTTGGTAGCTAGAGATTTGCCTGTAGTTTGAGAATCACCCATATGAGTGATGTGGTTTTCTTTATATGTATATTTATTTTGACAGTTGGGTCATTGAGATCCATCTGCGTGACACTGGTGTTACGGAACTACTGGATATGATTCGCTAGTCACCACGACATTTGTATCTCATGTTGTTGCAACTCTTCATACGGTCTGTTGGATAACTCTCCAAGAAGACTGGTTCGCCCTCCTCTCACGCGACGATAATCTTTACGTTCACTGACGTTGTGCAAAGTTTAGATTCCTGCCTTCGATGCAGTTTGACCACAGTTCGATTCCGGTCCTTGCAGGGAGATCAAGGAGTAGTTATTTGAAATGGACGCCTCTCCTTCTTTCATTGGGTAAGTTCTTATCGTTATCTTTTACATTTCTTTCTTTGAATATTTTGTTCCTTTGTCTGAAACCTTTCCCTGCAGGTATTAAAGAGTTGTCAAATTGTTACGTTTTTGAGTGTTTCTCTATAATTTTGTTAGTATTGCGCATGCGTATTAAAATCCAAATTTAGTCGCGCTGTAATTCGCTATTAGGTTAAGTAAAAGCGAAAAAAAAAAAAAAAAAAAAAAAAAAAAAATCACAATTTCCACTTTTAGAGGAAATTCCGAAAATTTTCGTTGAACCTCAGGCCTCGAAAATTAACCGGGCAACACAAATTTGTTTTAACATGTCTTCCTTACACTTCGAAAATCTTTAAAACTTGGTAGCATCGTTTATTTAAAAAAAAAAAAACACTAACTTTCGAAAGGGTATATCGGTTCAGGATAAGCTCGCCTTTCTGTTCACTGTTTATAGATTTACTAGTTTGCAGTATTTGTTCAAAATTTCGAAGCAAGCAATCATCAAATAAGATTTTGAAGTTGGTGAAGCCATCATGACCGCATTAAAAGACAACATAAAAATAAGTAAAAAGACAAACATTTTTAAAATGGAACATCAAAAAACTAAAACGACAATAAACTGCCCGTCGTTACAGACTACTTTGATTTACTAGGCAAACTTTCAAAGTTTCCAATTAATTACAAAATACTCATATGCATAAATGTGATTAGACCTATTTTGGACGTAAGGAGTTGAGCTTTGGGGCTCCACTAAACCATCCAATTCATCTCGTATTCAATCCTTACAATCCAAAATCCTTCGGAAAATCTCCAATACTCCTTACTTTGTCACCAAATAAACTTATATTATATATAAAATATATATATATATATATATTATATATATATATATATATATATATATATATATATATATATATATATCTATATAAATATATATACATATATATCTTTCACAAGTTTGTTGCAAAGGCAGGATTAAGCTGCTCTTCTTGGTTGGGACCGACTAAAAAAATAACTGTTCATAAATTGTGAATAGGTATCTAAGTATCGATAATTTCGTTGATTGTCATTCAATGGTTTTTGTTTCGAAGGAATTAAAATATTATTTTTTATTTTTTAGTTCAAGTTTGTATATGTAGGTTTAATCTTGAAGTCGGTTTTGTTTTTTCTCTAAAAATTATTGTTATTATTCTCAAGTTTATCTTAGGAATGTTATTAGTTATTTTCACGCCGTTCTTTATATGTATTATCTTTCTGATTGCTCTTGAAACGTACGCTGAGCTGCTAACGAGACAATATTTTATCTGCTATCAGCGGCAGGAGTTATTTTCCATGAAGGATATCTTTCATCCCTATCTGGAATATTCCATGACTGCTCAATTACAATACAAGATTTATGAGAAATCATAAATTATTTTATCTATTGATTTATGTGTTAGCTATGGATGGAAAGAGTAGATGACCTTAATTGTTCACTTAAAGCTACAGCCGGTTCCCAATGCTTCGTCCTTAAAAATAATTAGAGAAGCAAAGTAATAATGTGCCATACGTTGCTGATTAGGCCTCAAACCAGATACCTATCCTTCCATGTAGCTCCATATCCATTCGAAACCTCTAGTCTACCACTTTGGTTCCCTCTCGATTCTCGATAAGGCCCTTGAAAAGAAGATGGCCTAGAGACTTGATTGAAAATACTTTTATATATATATATATCAATTTATTGAAGTTTGCAACTATGTACATCAAGTAAATGAGCTGATAACGATTACAATGACATGTAAAAACTTGAAAAGAATAAAATCTACACTAGAAGATCTTTAGGCCATCTTCTTTTCAGACGCCTCAGAGGATTATCGGGAATGGGTGGGAAGCTAGTTGAGACACTAATGGATTTTGAGTGGTTATGGAGCTTACTATGAAAGGATATGTATCTGGTTTTGGCTAACTCAGCAACATATGGAACATTAAGGTCTTAATGGATAAGATTATTGGTGACAAAGTAAAGAGCATTTAGGATTTTTCGAAGGATTTTGTATTGTAAGGATTGGATACGAGATGAATTGGATGGTTTAGTAGAACCCCAAAGCTCAACTCCGTACGTCCAAATAGGTCTAATAACAGTCATGTAAAATAAGTCGTAAGTGTGCTTACGACGAAGGGTATAGGTTATTTGGAGAGATTTGTTTGGGTCCATTTTGATTCTCCATTTTTGACAGCATTCTTGAATGTTTAGGATATGGGATTGGAGTGTTTGGGAGGCAATGAAGGGATCATTGTTTACTGATAATAAACATGTGTCATCAGCGTGAGTGGTGATGGCAGTGGTAGGATGAGTTGGGAGATTGAAAATACTATATTAAAAAAAAAATAACAATTTACAAATATCAAGCTGACTAAAATTATTGAAAAAAAACAACGAATAAATTCAAAAAAAAACATGGCGTAATATTTACAAGTTGATAGGATCCACAGAACTATTTAAATTCAATTTTAATATAAATTTTTTTCATAAAATTTAATTTACGTGATCTCCACTTATCGGGAATAGTCGGTTTATAATGATAATGAATAAATATAATGATTTTTTTCTCAGCTTCTAGAAGTTCAGGAAATCGGTCAAAAAAATAAATAAATAAAATAAAAAATAAAAGGGGGTTTTCTGTGGAAAAGGTTTGGCAATTCTGATATTTTAGCATCTTCGTGTTGTGTGCGTGAAATAAAATCTAAATGTTAGACTTTTTCGTGCTGCCGCATGATCTATCTAAAAATTCGTACTTCTCTAATTTCTAATATCTGTGTTAAACGGTTGGTTCTAATATTTTTTGTTATAAATAACATTTGTTACTAGGACCTACCGTTTAGGAGCTACAGTCAGAGTCAAAAGTATTCGTAAACCTGTTATAAATCATTAGAAATAACAAATATTAGCATTATTTAATAGGATTATTTAAAACATTAAATCCATTTAATGTAGATATCAACACGTTCATTTATAAATATGTTTTTGTATTTATAGAACATTTCGCAAAAGTATTCGTACACATGATAAATTCTATTTAATATTGACATTCGAGAACAATTATATTTATTAGGGCCAACTTTTGCTTTTATAATGCTCTATATGGTTTGTGGCATGGAATTCATTAATTTTTTGTGTCAAAGTAACAACATTTTGTTTATAATAACGTCGCTTAAATTTTGATTGTTAGAAACACACCTATTCCGTACTCGATCCTTTAGATATTTCCACAAATGCGCTATAGAATTAATATATTGTGATTCGTGGGATGTGGCCTCCACTTTGATGTGTTGTACAGGTTCCCTATTTTGGATTTCCAAGCTGTATGGTCGGAATCATTATCCTGCTGAAAAATTTAATTTTCTCTAATCCCAACTTTTTCAGCACTGATTAGAAAATTTCTTTTTATTGCGTCGATATATTTTATATGATTCATTATGCTATCTATAAATTTAGGACAACCCACTCTAGCATCATTGAAACAACCTCGGACCACGGGTCACTTTCCTGTATTCTTAACAGTTGGAACTATATTTCTTATTTCCATTCCTATATTTTTTCTCCATACTTTATGGGCCCCTCTGACGATTAAGCATTTCAATTTTACCCTCGTCGGTAAATATTATCCTATTCCCAAGGTCACAATCTTATTTTTTATGGTCTTTGGCACATTGATATCTTAACATTGCTTATTGGTGGTTTTCTTCTAGCTGTCCTGGGAGAAGCTCGTTCCATCTCAAGCATTAGCTCATTGCTAAAACACTCCCCTTTTTCAGACAAATGTTCATCCACTAATTCACTGGCACTGGTTCTTGGTTTTCTTTTAACTTTT